>JAQFVV010012566.1:883606-903606 GCA_028023455.1 Epiperipatus broadwayi
AATGGAGTGATGAATTTACTTGTTATTATATCTGAGTTTGCCATTAATTATTGAATGGGATATTGGTCATAATTTGTTTGAAGCCTGATAAGTGTGTGTGTATTTATCTACTATTTTGTTTACATTATAAGAGACAAAAAAGTGAATATTTTTCAGATTAGTAGGTCAATATAGGAGTCAGAAAATGAAGATAGTTACTAAAAATTACTGATCACATACCTAAAATATAATTTAATGAGGAACTTTTTATTTATATCAAATGGTAGATTATTTTTCAAGTGGTCTGAAGTCCTTCTATGACCTAGTCATATATAGAAACAAAATTAAAGGAAACACCCATTAATAATTTAATCTATTATTAATGAATAAATATTCAGTAATCTTTTGCAGGTCATATTAGGATTTTATACTTTTAGATTTTTATTTTGGATATAATGTCATATTTAGCGAGAGATGTATTAATATTAGTTTGTCTGTAAATTTTTAAACGGGGTACTTTATTTGATATCATCATCAAAAATAAGTAAAAGAAGGATAAAACAGAGATTTTCTAATTTACAACCACTTATTAACAACCATTTTACTGTTCCATTTCAATAAATTTAAAAAATCTAATCTATTTTTTGAATGTCATTAACTGCCGTTTCAACAAATAATAAAATCTGAAGAGAGATCAACCTTATTTTTTATTTCCCAATTTTTTCATTTAATGACTTAATAACCTGAGAAAATATCAATTTATTTATATGTATTCATCAGAATTTCCATCATGATAAATATTTAAAATAATATTTCTTCTTATTTTGTTATATTTTCTCGCAATAAATAATTATCATGTTAATTTATAATGTTAATGGCAAGAAAAAAACAAATCTATTTTCGTATCTACTACATCTAAATAAACACAATAAAATATATTAGCTTTCTGAAGAGAAATTAGAATAGATCATACTTAGTACATGCAAACAACTATTGACACTTGAGCAGTAAGCCATAAAGACACTAAATGCTTGCATTGATAAAAGCAAATTAATCTCTTTGAAACTGGTTCGGAATTCACCAAATCTTGATGTTTCTGGCATTGTGTTACCATTAGCAATTTTTTTATCTTAGAATAGAATTTTAAGCTCCACTTAAAAATATTGCCTTTTTTAAAACAGTTTAGTTAGATGATATTTACATAATAGTTGTGCAGAATATTGAATTATTGCTGTATAGTAGATATTTTCAAGAACAATTAATATTATTTGTTTCTAGTGGTATTCAGTAGTGCATTGCTTATGAACTTAGCCACCAAAGACAAGTACATAAAAAATCATGGTGATCATTTCAATGTTTTCCCATTCTGAAGCAGTGAAACCTACTTACCTTAATTTATCTTTATCATTGATTCTTCACAGTTCGGACGATAAGATAGTACGAGCCACTGATGTCACTTTGGTCAATTTAGCTAATTTTTTCATTCTGTCATTTTCTTTTGCATTCATGCACTATCTTTACTATTCATTTGATGAAAAACTTGACATCAACATTTACTATCATTAATTTTAAAATTTCTCACAAATGTCAGTATTATATGGAGAACCTAATATTTACAAGAATCAGTGATGCTGCTAATTGATAATTTGTTTGTTCTCCAAGAACTTTTGAGAATCCTCATGCTTTAGTTTAGATTGTGAAGGATCAAATATATAGTTTTCATATTTACTTTTATGCGTTTATGATTATTATCAAAAAATATTTGTCTAATATTTAATTTTGATAAGAATATTATGATTCAAACTCAGATTTACATTCAAAAATGTTTGCTTTTAGAAGAAACATCAAGAGAAATAGAGTATCATAGAGAAGAATATAAATATCTTTGGTATACATAAAAATCCAAATAAAGAGGTAAATAGCACATTTTATCATTGATACAGACAGTAGCCTACATTTTCTAGTTTTGGATGGACAAGATGTCAATTGTACGATGATGACAAAATGCATATCCATATTCTGGAAATGATTTGTTTTGTATCTTTTATTATGATGAATCATCTTTCTTATAAACACTTTTGAGATTTGTTAACTTTTGTGGTATCAGATAAAAATAAAGAATTCTTGCATGGGAATAGATTTTGGAGATTCTGAAGCTATGGATTATCTCGGGTAAGAAGTATGTTATTGAAAGATAATTTTGTGAAGAGAAAATAAAGAGATTATCAATAAAGATGTAATTTAAACTTAATTATGATAAATTAGAAATTGCGAAATATACAATAAAGTATCAATTATATATCAGATGTTGAAATTTATTTTTTCCTTATTTTTTAAATGGTAAATCTTAACACTTATTGCTTTCTCGTCAAAGTTTTTCTCATTACCTATCAATGAAAGCTTTTTGCTTTAACATTATTAAACTAACATTATTGTAAAACATTTTTACAAGTGGGTTTTCTAAAAATTCACTATGGTATCTGGTGTACAAGCTGTTAATTCACAAGTCTTTGGACAAGTTAAATCCATTTACAATACAAAATGAGGAAAGATTTAATTAAACTTTTACTATAATAAAGTACCAACATGAATCTATAATGGAATACATCAATCAAAAGGGACTGTTTACTTTTGCATATCATACAATTGGTATAAAGTTAAAACTATAATAATATTAATTGTGACATTCATCATCATCAACCATTATCAATCCACTACAGGATGAATGTCTCCCAGTTCAATCCATCTTTTTCTATCTTTAGCTACTCTTCTCCACAACACCCTCTGCACATTTTCTCATTTCATCCATCTATCTCACATGTGGTCTCTTTCTGGGTCTTTTACAATCTCTTGGAATCCAGTTTAAAATTTTCCTAATTGTCCATCTATTATCATTTCTTCTAAATATGTCCATCCCAACTCCACCTTCAGTCTTTTAATCAGTAATAACATAAATAGGCTAGTTAAAATTAATAGTGTTCGTATATGTTAAATAAACCAAATCTCAAATGTAATAAAATGGGCAAAGGTTAAGCACACTCCATTAATAAAATATTATAAAGGGACCTGTGGACAATACAATTAGAAGATGGATTCATTAATGGCTTTATTAAATCATTCAGTTTTGGGAACTTCAGCCATAGATTTGACAGTGGATCGTCTATATATATATATATATATTGTTAACCTAGATGTTACTTATTACTTGGTTTATTTACATTGTTTCCACAGAAAAACAATGACATATCTTTTGGGAAAATAAGAAAGGTAAAATAATAATAATATTAAGTGATTAATAAAATATGCTATTTACTCACTTTAACGTGTTTAAAGCAAATAACTAATAAATTTAGTAATTTGATGTCATTTTGAAGAAGAGACATGAATAATTTCTAATTAAAAATATTAACAATAAGAGCAATTTAATACAGTATAGAAGCACATATTATAAACAGAAATTGATTTTGGATGGGTAGAGGAGAGTAGATGAGTATCTTGTCATAAAGCACAATAACTTGGTAAATTTTAAATTAATTTAGATACTATTGTATATAGAATTATACATCACTAATAAGCATTGTTAATTAAATATACTTATTATTTTCTCATTATTTGTCAATTTACTTTGTAATCCATCTAATCTACATGGAAAAATATAACTGTAATAAGTTTTTTTTCCTTTTCTTTTTGTTTATGTTATAATTAAATGATTATTTTTCTGTAAGAGGTCGCTATAAGACTGTATAAATTTTGAAAAAGAAGTTTAGTCTGACATTAATTTTACAAGGAAGAAGCAGTACTGAAATTGGTAACAAATTTTTTTATTATTTTTATTGCAATAAAATATAAGTCCAGTAAATTTTTAATAATATTCATGCGTGGCTAATCCTTTTGATAAGATATTCTGTTTTCTATTGCCATCTACCTATTTTTAAAGCTTTTTATAATGCAAAATTACTACCATATGCTAAAGTTCAAAATGACTGTATTAACTACAGCAATCACGGAAAGTGCCTTTATGTTTAAAATAAGTAATATAAGTAATTTCAGGAAATAATCAGATTATTTGATTAACTTTACCTTATTTAATAAATCTTTATGGTATAAAAGAAAATTATAATTAAAAAGACATATTATAAAAGCCAAGGAAAGTTAACATAGAAAATTTCGCGCTCTTTCCTAAAAGAAATTGTCTGCTTTGAAAATAATGTAAGTTCCCCACGTTAAAATATGTTTGATTCACTGAAAATTATCTAAAAATAATATTAATGATCAATGATATTTACTTATGCACCTGTATATTTTTTAAAAAGAAAATATAAATTTTCTCAAGGCAAATATCGGAAAATGTGAATATGAAGCATTTTAAGGAGGAATTCCTTATTAAAGAAAAACTACAATTCCTAGAGTAGGAATAAAAACTACAAATATTATTGACTTAATTATAACCACAATATAATACATATGTTATATTAACATCAATGGAGTCGTTAGAACCATATCCATTTAAGTGAGCTGCAGTCCTTTTTTATAATAATGATATTTTGGAAAAGTTCAAAACAGCATTATTTTATTCATAAGCCAGCTAGCTAAAAATGATACGTGTCAAGCCAATAGTAAAAGAAAGAAGTTGTATATCTGATCGTTTATCGGTCAAATATTAGTCAGTGGTTAAAATATACATAGTTTAATTGGATCCCAAGATTATATCAGTTAATTCAAGGAAGAGTTAACATCCAACCTAACTAGGTTTACTTTGCTCATTCAATTTATTAAGTGCACCTAGAATGGAGGCAACTTTTATAGAAATTGAAATAATAAAATGTGATTCTTATTTTTAAATTTTTCTTATGTGAACTACTGAATGGATCAAGTTCTTCATCTGGATAAATTGCCCAACATAAAACAATTTTCTAGTGAGATAATAAGCACTTGTTAAGTAATGATTTTTTTTTTTTACTAATTTGTAAAATTATGTGTAATTTTTTTTTATATCTACAGGTTAAAGGCTGTATAGTCAAGTAATATTTAAATGACCTTGTAATCATAAAGGTATGTTTTCATATAATTATTCTAGGTTAAATTTATATTCGACATAAAAAAAAAAGAAAAAAAAAAATTTTTTTTTTTTTTACAAAAGGTGTTTACTTATGATATGCAATTATGGGTATAAATTTATATGTTAGATGCGTAAAAGAAGAAAAATTTAGATATTTAATAGGTAAAATATCTAGTTAAAATTATCAGAAGTAATTAAAGATAAGTGCTATACAGGATATTACTTATTTAAAGTTTGAAACAAATTTATACTATGTTAATTGAGGAACTTATTCCCAATTATTCTTTATTAATGCATTCACTTAATTTAGTTCAAGATACTAGACTACCAATTACTTGTTGAATGTTTCTTTGGCAAAGGTGAAAATTATTATAGTTTATTCTGTGTTATCCATTGATTTCAGACGTTGATCTAAGTATACCCCGGAACATAAATTTAGTGTAATTAGTGTATTTGCTTGTCTTGCCTCGATATAGCATAGGAATATGCTTAATATTCGCATAAGTAATAATTGTAATGTATCTATTTTGTGGGATGGAAAATGATCTCCCCAAAAGCTTTATTTTCCATGAGGGGAATAGATAAATCTAGTATTCGGGTATGTTTATAACCCAAGTGATCGCTTCTCAGAGTTAGGACGATCAGTAATTTATATCGTATTTAGTGTATTTCATTCGTTAAAATCCCAGGAGAGGATTATATTTTGGTGTGTGTTCCTATTATGCCCAAGTAAGAGGCAAGGACCCACCAAACTATTTTAATGTAGTAGTTAACTCTACAGACCTTCGGTGTTATTCCATATTCCTCATGAGAAAATAGAGATAATTCTACCACGGAAGGTGTTGAATATTGTGTTTTGTTTAGAAAGTTATGGCAAGATAACGGGTATATTGGAGGTTAATTCCTCACGATCCATTTAGTATAAATAGCGTGCTAGTATATATGATCAATGTCTGGATTGTGCAACGGAATAGTGCTGGTAATCCACATGTAAGTCAATGGAGAGAGTAAGTTTAAAATTGCATGATTTAGAAATTTTTATTTGCCAATGGAGGGTTCAAACACTAGGTTTAATTCGGGTTAATGATTAAGTAGCACTCACAATATAACTTATACTGAGAAAAACAGTGTGTTATAACAACTTCAGTTGTTATTAAGGTAAACATTAAAATAATAAGTGTAACTTCTGATAAATAACCCATAAAGTATAATAAGTTATCTAAATAAAAACTATCATTTAATTAAGGATATGATAATAAAAATCGTTTGTACGTCTTGCCTAGAATCAAATTGTTTTTTTTTTTATTTTAAAACAAATAGTTAGTTAATAAAGTTAAGCAGCCATTCATATAAGATACACTAAATGGATGAGTCGATGTATCGATAATAATATTTATTTTTTTATATTCAATTTTCATAAATGTAAAAAGAAGATGAAGAAGTAGTTCGAATCCAGGTCTAAGATTATAGACGAATTAATGTTAGTTATATTTGTTTTATCCATATGGGATCGAATAAATTGTATATGTTTGTTTATTATGTTAATCATAAAGGATAGTTTTGTTAAACTGTAATAATAAATTATAATCTTGTTAAAATTTAATAATAAATTATAGTCTTGTTACAAGTTGTTTTGAGTCATTTTTCTTGTGTGCTAAATAAAAGTGTCTTTGCATAATACTTGCAATACTTTCTTGAGTCCAAAATCATTTATGAAATCTTAAATTCAATACACCAGATAGACAATTGGAAGCAGATCAGAATATTTCAGTATATTTTAATTTAATAAGAATTATTTATGGAATTGAAAACTTCAGACCAAAACATTTTATTTTATAGGTGTGTAAAATCACTTTATTCCCAAACTAGTCGCTTTTGGTTGCACATTGTTAAGTACACCTTTAAGTGAAGTGTCTAAGTAATAAATCTTAGTGAAATTATTATGTTGTCATGGATAATGGAAGGACACAAAAGCACCCTTGTCTTTTCATCATTCCGACTGAGATTCTGGATAAAAGGGCTGTATTATTCAAAATTATGCGTTGTTATTGAATATGGTTATCATCTCGTTAAATATTATAATAGTTGATATGTGGATGAAGACACCTGGAATTTAACTAAGGTAAATGTTTCCTATAGCCGACCAGAATGTCAGTCATATGCGACAACACAATACTGCCGAGCATTTTATTAAATATAACAGAGAACCCTGAGATTAGTGTCATTATTATAAGTGCTCTTAAATTAAGAATTGATCAATTATGATCAACATTACAAGCGTGGCATGGCTTAAGAGAATGAAACTTCTAATTGTATAATAATAAATATTGAGAGCATATTGGCAAATTAATAAATGTTTTGTTTTAGTCAGTAATATTAACAATGACATGAAATCATCATCATCATTGTCGAACGGTGCAAGAACTTACAGCTCAGAGAATGTGTTTTGGATAGAGAAAGAATGTTAGTTTATTTTTTTTTAAATTTATTTTATTAATGATAATTTTTTTTAATTCTATCTCTGTCTGAACTGCATATCGCTGTAGCTGAATGATTATAACTAACCTAACGTCGAGCTATTAGGTAATAAAGATGGTTTGCTACCCGTCCTAGACGGAAGCGTTTAGGCTTTCTCTTATCTCTTTATGGAATGCAAAGTTAATTAGGTTAGAATATATATATATGTATTATAAATAAAATTTGTTTTGGAAATTTGTGATTGGTTGCAGACAGCATCTTGTTGTTATTTCACTAACAGTATACTCAAGAAAATTTGAATATCAAATATTAATGAATAATAAATGGGATTAAAACCATCCTAATTAGCATATATATAAACAAGACATTAGTAGATGTAAAGAAGAATTAATCAAGAAATAATAAAGTTATTTGCAAGGAGAAAAAATGCAAGGCTAAATCAAAGCCATGTATGAGACTCTAATATGCATAGAAGTTGGACTATAAGATGGACTTAAAATTATGTAAAAGTCATCTGCTAATTATCTTTTATGTAGAAAATATGAGTTAATGGAAACTCAAGAAACAGACTATATTTATTGTTTGCTATGTGTGAGAATAAATTATTTTCATGTGCAAAATTATTATCAATTCCTATTCGAAGGTAAAGGAATTTATTATTTTTTCATTGTCATTTCATTAATTTTGATTTTCATTAGTATTATTTTCATTTGTCAGAATAGATAAATAAACCTGCTGAGTTGTCTGATGTTATTATTTAAATTGGCACTTACCCAGCTGGGATTATTAACAATACCCCCAAGTACGCAGCAGATGGTCAAACTTTTAGTTTGTACTTGTTTACATTTACTTAGGTCAATGACTATTAACTTCCATTTATAAAGAAATGAATTCAATCAACATGGATTGTTACAATTTACAGTTGATTCTACAAAGATTAAATCCAGCTGATTAATATAAAAAAAATATTGTTTGGAACCTCATAAGAATTTTAATTTTTGTGCCCAAATTCTTATAGATTTTTGGTTCAACTTCCAAAAAGAGGGTTTTGATTTTAAATGAGTTTTAGGCAGATGAAGATATATCTTATTTACATGGAAAATTTGATTTCCACAACTGTTTTTATACGTGTTCTAAGAGGTAACTTCTTTTTTGAATCTAATGGAAAAATGTGAAAGAACAAAAACCCATGCTAAGCAGTAAAATTGAGTGAGCTTACTCATGATAAAGATATTGTGTACTTTATATGAGTGGGTATGATGTTAAATAAATGTTTTATTAATACCGCCATTTCTACCAAAAGGATTCCATAAAAGTTATGTTTTTGCCTGCATTAATAATCTGATCAAGTTATTTACAGTTTTTTATTTCTATCACCAATTATTGTTTTCTCTGAGAAAATCCACTAAACCAATGATTCCCAGTTCTTTTTGTCCTCATACCCCCTTGGCATTTTGTAAAATATCTGATATTCCTATTGATTACGATAAGAAATAAGCAGTTGGGAAGTGTATTGTGAAGGACATGCAGATGCAATGAAAATGAACTTTGTGGGGGCACTGATCTACTAATTTCACTTGTTTTCTTGAATCTTAACTGGACATTTTGAGTTGTCAGATCCTGCAGTAAGAAACAAGTCTATGAAACCTCATTCAGTCCATATCTGACAAAATACCTGAAATGTTTCTGGGTGTGGTTAATGGACAACCAACATGGAATAGCCTGGAAATATTGATAGCATAACTATTTTGGGAATATATTAATAGCATAATACAATAATTCTCAATCTTTGTGGAATATGTTTCACTTAATATTTTTCATGCAGAATACCAACATATAAAAATTCAAAATTCTTCTTATCACATGTGATTAACTTTTCATGATTTGGATTTACTTCTAGAATTTTCAACAAGATTAATTGTGTTGCTTTTACTAGTACTAATAATGGTATCAAAAGTAGATTTATTTTCAAGATTTTCTTCAGAGCGATTTTTTTTTTATTATAAATTTATCTATTACGAGGATAGTGTACTAATTATATTTATTTATTCACTAAAAATGCAATACCCAATAAAAAACAATAATTATTTATTTTAAAATAAACACATACCTGATATCTAAATAATATACAAATTACACAAGTGTGTGGGCAGTTCAATTACAGATATTATTACATCTTGACCATATGAAAATAACAGATAGTATAATTCCAGGTCATTTGAGCATCACATGATCACCATTCTTTATTCTTTCACAAGCTATTTACACAGAGGCTAAACTCTCCATATAATAGTGCCACTCAGTACAAGCCAGAGTAATCAATGGACGCAAGAAGATTTGTGCATAAAATCCATCATCTAGTGCTACTCATCCAATATCCTCAGACTAGTTTCTGGCTTGGGGCTTTCATCAGTGAGAAGCCTTGTATATGAGAGCACTGTACCTAGATCTTACAATCTAATGCAACCCTTCAGCAGCCACCTTTTTACTTATTAGCTAACTATAAAGCTTTGAGTCCAAAATAAAAACACAAAAATGTTTTCAAGTTTATTAGTTTGTGTAGTTGTATAGATCTGAACTAAGATTGGCATCCATACTTTTTGGTGCTTTTTGGTTCTTTAATAGCCAGAGTCACCACAATCCTATGGGACAGGATTGGTATTAAACCACTGAACATCACATGTTGATAATTATTTGTGCTTACACAGAAGTTAAACTCTTTCTACAGTAATGCCACTCAGTGCAAGCCATAGTAATCAATGGATATAAGAAGGTTTGTGCATAAAATCTTCGCTGGTAAAAGTCACAAGCTAGAAACTAGTCTAGGTGTAATGGATGAGTAGGCATTAGATGAAGATTTTATGCACAAACCTTATTTGCATCCATTGATTACTCTGGCTTGCATTGAATGGTGTTACTGTATGGAGAATTTAGCCTCTATGTAAACAGCTTGGGTAAGCATAAAGAATGGTAATAATGTGATGTTTAGTGAATTAATACCAATCTTACCCAACATGATTATTGTGACTCTGGTTATTAAAGAACCAAAGACAACAAAAAGTATGGATGCTGAACTGAGTTTAGGTCTTTACAACTATACAAGCTAATGAGCTTGAATTCAAATATTTTTGTGTTTTTATTTTGGACTCAAAGCTTTGTAGTTAGCTAATAAGATAAAAGGTGGCTTCTGGAGGGTTGCATTAGATCCTAAGTGCAGTGCTCTCAGATCCAAGGTTTCTCACTGATAAAATTCACAGTCCAGAAACTAGTCTGGGGATATTGGATGAGTAGGCTCTAGATTGGGCTTTTTTTCTTGCATCTAATGATTACTTTGCTTGCATTGGGTGGTGCTACTGTATGGAGAGTTTAGCCTCTGCGTCATTTGAACAGTGATAGATGTGTGTTGTGCCAGATTACACAGAAACTGACAATGCTGCATACAGCATGTAGATATAGCCAGTCACACAAAAAATGCATGGCTACAACAGCATAAATCTATCTATTATTATTTATATAATATTTTTTCGGGGATCACATAACATATGAAACAGAATCACAGAACACCAGTGTTCCATGGAGCATGCTTTGAGAATCACTGGTGTATTATACTTATTTACCTGCTATTCACTATATCTCTGGTCAAGCTTCCCTTACCCCATGGGAGTATAGGTACCCCAGATTAGAAATTCCTGCACTAAACATTATTTTAGATGTTTTAGCATTTATTTGTAGTCTTACTTTGATCTAATAATTCTTGCAAAGATGATAAAAAGATAGGAAAATGATTAAATCTTCATCGATTGGAAATTGAATACCGGTTGGGTCACTGTCTTCTTCTGTATTGCTTTCCTGAGGAATTGGCTGGAACGATACAGGCAGCGCAGTTTGCTATTTACTTCTTTTTCTTGTTTTACCATTTGTTATTACAATATATAAATGCAGGGGGCGAGGAACTTTATTCCTTTGTTTTAAAAAATCAATTTTATAGAAAATTTTTATTTTACAACAATTCTTTCTTAGACAACAATTGTTTTACAGTAATAAACGTTCGTCTTTTATATTGCAACAAACTTGATAAACTAAATATATATAAAAAATAAATAAATTTGTATTGATTTTTCAATCCGCTTTCTAATAACGTAATTGTTTTCACTCGGTTTTTTCTATTATATTAGCTTTTATCTTGCCGTATTGTCACTATAGTTTTATTTTGTTTAACATTATTAGATTTATAAATCATTAGCTGCAGCGAAAATAAGTATAAAGTTTGCCATCAAAAATAATTTTTTCAAGAAATTCTATCATTTGTTTTGATAATAGCAATTAAAGATTTATCTATAATTATGACAATAAAAGATAAAACATTTTTTTATATAATTCCATACCATAGATAAATTAAATAAATAATGAAAAATGAAGCTATAAAAAAGAATGTGTCAATAAAAGATTTGTAGAGATTAAAACTTTAAAATCGGATATTTAAGTTAAACCAATTATATATATAAACTCTTATTTAGGATAAAAGAATTATATAAATATAATATTTAGGTCAAAAGTTATGTCTATATTTGAACTAATATTTATAATAAAAACAATATATATATATATCAATTATGTTTATATACATTTTTATTTAGGATAAAGAAATTATATAAATGTAACATTTAAGTTAAAAGCTGTGTACATTTTTTCTTCATGTGTCATAGCATCGGCCGGGAAGCGAACCCGCTAACCCAGAACAACTGCTTATAAGGCAGCTGTGCTGACCTCTCGACCACCAACGCTTGACTAGCTATGTGTATATTTGAACTAATATTTGTGTTAAAAACAATATATATATTGGACTATTTCCATCATCTAATATGAATATTGAATATCTAAAAAAATTTAACTTTATTTAAATATTCCCAATACATTCGACTGTTAGTAATAGCATATCAAATTGGTTAATATATGCACAAAGTTTCAAGAGGTATTATTCTCCCCTCTTCTTCAGGTGTTGCTGGCCTGACCAGTGACAGTACTAACATGGGATTCGAACCTGTACCATTAGATTCTTGAGTATTGAAATTTAAGATAGCACTCTAACCAACTGATTGGACTTTGTGTAGCAGATAAATATAACAGGATAACATTCACATATTGTAACGGTCATATTTGTACATTCACGCAACAAAATCCAGAATTTTGGGTTGAGATCTCGAATCAGATTGCACGTCAGTTCCTTCACCAATGCTCCATGATTTACTACCCTATGGCTGAGATATATGAGGTTACACCGGGCCTCTTTTAGTTCACGTGCGGACAGTGCAAATGGTGGAATATGAGATTCAGGGAATAACGACTAAATAAATTAAGCAAACACACTTATGAGACAATGCATATAAGAATAATTAACACTAAAAATGGAACAGATTTGGATAAGATTTGGAATGGGTTGCAAATAACACACAAAACATTATTAAAAGTTTAATATCGTTAATTATTAAAATAGAGGTAAATAATACAAAATAAAAATGCATTGGGATTTTACACACGCAGGTGTCTTATAATGATGAGCAGATTTAGAACAAGAGTCTTTAGTATGCACTTTATAGTTTATTTTTAAAGTTGATTACAATTATTATTATCTATGGTCTATAATCATGCCTGAATTATGCCATGCCCTTCCTCCAAGGTTTGCTAAGAGTTAAATATACAAGAATGACAATGATAAAATATAACTAATTTTATTAATAATATACAATGAGCAATAAATGTGATCTCTGTGCAGATTGTTTATGTAAACTAGATCTGGTGTTCAGATCAAGGCTGAAGTAAATAATCATATGGAGGGATGAACTGGTGATCGTAGCATGGCTTCTGTAACCATAACGCTAAGACTAAATTAAAGATTTAGGTATCAATATATCATTACTTGAAGGCTTCAGTACCAAGTACTCAGTGCTGTAAAATCAAATGGCTTGCTACATTAATAAGGAACAATAAGTTCAGGGACTTGGATCTGCAACTCAAGTCTTCTGACCTTAAACTCAGTAATTATCTTGGTGCTCTAAACCCAAAATTATGGAGGGGACTGCCTTAATTAATAGCGGACCCATCAGAGATATAGCAAGACATTATGCACTCTGCATGCTTTATAAAGATACATTTACCACATTTATTATAAATACTAATACATATTCTTAATAACTAAATAAATGCACATAATTTATATATAGATTTGGTCAGCGAAACTGCTTTATCCCAGTTCGTAAATTAGCATATATAAAATGTAAAGAGTTGATTAAAGTGATCTAGTTTAATCTTTTAACTGCTAATTATATTATTGGTTGAGTGAGGTAAAAGTCAAAACTTTTAATTGGCCAATTCACAAACTGAAGTGTCAATTAACAAAGTCAGTTGTCAAAATATATTCATCTTTTAATATTATATTCACTTTAGTTTCATTTGTAAAAAGTACATTAATAATTTGTCAAATTATGAAAGTGAACGAAAGTTTTTTCAAAATAAATTTTGATTTCTAATTACAAAAATATTCGATAGCGGCAGAAATTAAAAGGAACGTCACTCACCAATAAAAAAGATTTGCTGATGTCATGTTTTCTTCTCATTTTTACATTGCAATAAGCACAATACAATAAAAAAATAATTCTTCCTAAAATCTTAACTTTTTCTAAAATAATTTTATTTTTAACATTATAACGTTTTCCGTCTTGCTAGGCCACTACATGCAATATAAACTGCATGCGAGTTGATCAAGTTATGTCAAAAAGAAGAAAGTTGTATTTCTATTTCTAAAAACATAACTATATTTCCTGATCAACTTGGCCTAGAATTGTTAAGAATTGTGCTATTGACAAAATCAACTTTTAATTTATTTGATCTGGGCACCAGGATTCATAAGAATCCACTAAAATCTGTCGCTAGCACGTCTCGCAAGTTGTAAATAAAAAAGAAAAGATTTTTATTCTTATTTTTTTAAGAATCGGTAATTTTACCATAAACTAGAATTATCTTTTAAATATTATTATTCCTGGAACTTATAACATATTGGCAAAGGTAAATTACATTTTTAAATCTTACTAAACTAATAATAAATTTAATAATAAACACTAATAAATATTATAGAATAACATATAAATGAAAATTGCTATTAGAAATATTTTTATTCTAACAGATTAAAAATCTGTTTAAGTTAAAATGTGAATTACTAATTAAGTAAATTGGAGAGAACACACACTAATTCAAACATGAAGCAATTAATAAAATAAAGTAATTAAAACAATTAATTAAAGTTCTTGGGTACACAAAAATCTCTTGATTAAATAAATGAAAGTCTATATCGGGATCCTACTATACGTATATTTTTAAAATGGTTTGTCAACAATTTAGTCACAATCGAGAATAATAAAAAGTCATAGCTTACCGGTAAATTTAGTTAGAAGGTAGTAGATAACTAAGCATAGTTTTTTGGGTTAGAATGAGCTCGGCCATTGGTTATAAATTTGATCTTGTCATCTATTCCGAAGGCTAGTCACAGAAGCTTTATTAGTGTCCATCTTCTTAACAATGACAGCTAAAGCCCGGTCTACTCCCACATGAAGGAGTATTTCATCGTGAAGTGGTCTTGGATTTAATAATCCAAAACCAGCCAAAGGAACAAACAGAAAAAACAAGACATTCTTCAAACTGGTCTCTGCCTTTTATATTAGAGGCCCAGTTTTCAGACTTCTGCGCATCCTTTTGTTTATCAAAAAAATATACGCTGATAATTAATCTGGTAATTCCTTATAAAATTTACGTTACAAAGTTCTCTTCTTTTAGCAAATCTTTCGGCCATCTTTAATTAGCCAAAATATTTTTCTTTTAGTTTATCTTTTTACTTTTGGAATTCTTTTGTTCTCTCCAATTCTACTTTTATTTCTAATTACATAAAAAAAATACGAAAGAACAATTTAACTTTCATTGTACATTTTTTTAAACAAAATAAATTATAACTCAAAAAAAATCTAAATTTACTTTTATTTTTTTAGCATTTACCAAATGACAATATATTTGTATCATATATAAATAAACTGTGCAGCATATTTTATCAAAATAATTTATAATTTGTCAAAAAATGCTGTTAAAATGGTCTAAAACATTAGTTTATCATTTTTGAAATAAAACAAAAACCGATCATAACTCTTTACTTTTTGGCAGCCATTTTCTTTGTTGTCAAAATTTAAACAGCCAATAAGATTCAAGAAAAGGTGGTACTTTTCTTTTGTTTGACATACATTGTCATATTTATTGATTTTTTTACTTGTAAAATAATTCAAGAGAGGGCAGCATCTTACAGAACTTTTTTTAATCTTTTAAATGAGTGCAAAATCGTAATAGTAGTATGAAAAGTGACCAATTTAGAGTGATGTCAAGCCACTTCACTTTTAAACGAATTGATCAGGCAAAAGTTTAATAACTAAATCTGGTCAGTTTATAATAATAAACTAAGGAGGAGAAAGCATATTTTGGGCTTTAATTAATTTATTAATAATATTCTTTTATAATATCATTCTTGTAATTAATTAACTAGACAGTGTAGTAGCTGAACTAACAATATAAAATAGGCTTTAAAACAGAGATTTATGTATGTGCTAAAGATCAGCCTAAATCAATTACCAAAAAGCTTATAATTATCTCTCTAAATTACTAAATTTACTCATCTTCACTTTGAATCAAGGCATATCTTAAATAAATGAAATAAATAATATAAAAAATAATATAGGTGTGATTGCAACTTAGGACAGTATAGCTATAATAACTGGGTACAGTTATTGTGTTTAGACAGTTATTAAATATTTAAAGTTACCATTATTCATTTAAATATAGGAAGAATCTTATAGTGATTATTATTATTAAAGTTACATTAGATTTATTATAACCACTAAACATCACATGATCACCATGCACTTAGTGGCACTACTGTATGGATAATTTTGTCTGTTTTAGAGATTTATTATAGTCATGGTAATTTTAGATTAAGGATTTTATTTATTAAAACTAGGCTAACTTATAAATTTATGAACATTTGACATTATAGCTAGCTGAAAAAATTATTAAAATAGTTTAATCAAAATTTATTTTATAGAGCTCTGTGGGAAGAAATGTTACTGATCTTCTTTTAGCTGAAGCATCCTTCATGGCATTTGGTACTAACATTCTTTCCTGAGCTGGCTTATTGCTGATGTCTTCTTTGCAGACTATTGGTCTTGAATTTCTTCATTCCAATAGACTGGTCTCCCAAAAAAGGACAGCAAAATTTAAGCTATCTAGCCATTCATTTCCATTGTTAAAATGGGCATAGCCCCTGGCAGCAATATGTTTCAAATTTAAGAGAGTGAACCCTTTAGTGCTTAATTTTGGGGGATTTTATATTGACTCTTTGTCACCCTCTTCCCCACTATAAAAGCCATGAACTTGTTTACAAATTTTAGTTTTAAATTTTAAGTTTTAACATAATTTTATTAACTTTCAAAAAGACAAAAGTGAAGCCTAAGTTATTCATAAAATAGTGCAGCTTGATTGCCTTTCTTTTGTTTTAAAATTTATTTTAAATTTATTTTAAAAATCTAATTTTTGGTTCCCACACAAATTAAACAACATGTGTGTAGGGGATAATTTCCAAAAAAAATAGGTGATCTTTTAAAACAGATTTAAGTTCTGTAAATATTCTGCTATATATGTAATTCTGTCACCTCAAGAATTGAAATTTATATGTGAATTTCTAAGCTAAATAAAGAAATTTGTACATTAAATTCATAACAATTTAACGATAAAATAATTTAATTGTGCTGCAACACTTATAAAATCTATTGCCTTGCAGCTTCATTCGCATATATATGCAGGTGTGCTCATACACATACAACAATGTTTACACAACTTACTTTTAATTTATTATCTAAATTTATAACTATGTATATGCATTATATAACAATGCTCATACAGACATTAATATACTTATATGTATGCAAATGTGTAAATATATGCACACATACATAAATATACGTTATACATTAAAGTACATTAATATATGATAATATACATGGACTTGGATGAGTTTGAACTGAGGAAAGAATACTATTATGGGACATAATAGGTGAAATGGAATATCAGGCAAATAATACCATTTCAATATATTCAGTGAACACAATAAGGATACATTAATCACAGAATTAAATTCAGATAGAGTGCTTTTGGTAGAAATAGTTTAATATTAAAATAAATTATGCCTACATGCTTGAAAAGCAAGTTTTTAGAAGATGTGTTTTACCAATTTTACTTATTGATCTGAGACTTGGACACTTAACAGAAATACAATATAAAGACTTCAGATCAGTCAATAAAGTGAAGATATGTGTAATGGGAGTAACAAGAATGACTAAAAGCAAAACACTTGCATGAGAGAACGACCAAGTGTCATTGAAAGAAGAGACTAAAATGAATCTGGGCTGAACATATTGCTAAAAGAGATAGCAATAATTAGACATATGAACTCTTAAAATGAATTTCAAGAAATTACAAGAGGGCTGAAAAGCAATCTAATATGAGATGGGTGGGTAAAAAAAAGTGAGTTTGCATGTGTCATGTTGAAAGGAGCAGCAATGGATAAGAGAAATTGAATTAAACTTTGAGAAACCTTCATCCTAATTAATAATATTAAAAAATAATGATGTGATTGATAAATATAAAAGTATTTGGGGGAGACCAGATCTTGTATCAGTATGACAGAAAGAGACATTCATTGGTAACCTTACCCTGCCTTAAATCTGTCTGTTTTTGAATGTGATTACATTTATTTATGCTTATTAATAAATGTTCATATTATTAAAAAGTAATAAAAGAAAATGAAGTTAAATATCTTCTGTAGAAGATGTATTAAAATTATAAGTTTCAAATCTCTAAGCAATTGACTTCTAGAAAGAAAACTGAAACACAGATATATAGGTCCATGATTTTAGAGGATTTTTCTTCTACAATATCTGTAATGAGCTTTAAATCTCAGTTATATCTGTAAGAAAAAATGTTATTCTTTAATTCAAGACAAAATTTTTAAAAGAAAATATTTTTGAAAAGGAAAATTTTTTAGTATATGTTTTTTATCAGTTTTTATTAAATGGGTCTGAGACTGGAACTCTTAACTGAAAAGCAATACAGAGACATCAGACCATTTATTGAAGTGTGAAAATATGTTATAATGAGTAACAAGAAGAAATCGAAAGCAAAATACTTGAGTGAAAAAACAAAGTAGTATTACTGATATAGTTGAAAAAATTAAGATTGAAATGTAGCTGGGCTGGAGATATTGATAGAAGAGATAATAACAGATGAACATTTGGTGTTCTAAATTGGACTTCAGAAGATTGTAAAAGACCTAGAAAGAGATTGCATATGAGATGAATGGGTGAAGTAATGAAGTTTGCTGGAGTAGTGTGAAGAAGATTGTCCATTTAAAAAGAAAATAGATTAAACTTGAAAAGATTTTCTTTTTGTAGTGATTGAATAATAATCGAAAATGATGATGATGATGATAACCCACTTTATCGTTATTTTCAACCATTATATATTCATTTGAGGAAGAAAGTCTCTCAAAGTTTAAACCAATTTCTTCAATTTCTAACCTCTCTTCTCCACATCATATCAGAAACTTCATTATTTCATCCATCCTATTTATGTAGCCTCTCTTTCTAAATCTTTTACAATCTCTTAGAATCCAGTTCAAGATATTAATTATCTATTATTATGCTTTCTATCAAAATATCCAATCCAGATTCGTTTTATTTCAGTCTCTTAATTCTTTCACTGATGTCACTGATACCTGTTTATTATCTCATCCATGGAGTTTACTTTCAATCCCTTTTTGTTATTAATAACATACATTTTTTCATACTTCTATGAGTTGTTTGAAGTCTCTGTATTGCACTTCTTTTAAGTATTCAAGTCTCAATATCATAAGCAAGAATTGGTAAAACACGGTTATTAAAACCTTTCCTTTTCAAATGGCGATCCAATTTCCGATTACTGTTGGATAGTTGCCTGAGTTGCAGTTAAGTCACTATCTAAAAACATATTCTAAGCTTGTATGAAAATTTTCAATTAGCCAAAAAAATAAAATTTTAACCTGTATTTGAACCCTAGGTCATGTATATGACAATAATGTTTGAAGCACTTTAACACAATCTTTCTTTACATATACACACAAGTAAATAATTATTGTCCTGTGTATGTAGTAAGAGAGTCTATTCTCAAAATGACTGAGGAGGAGAAATGAAATATATTCTCTCCCAATATTACTTAAAATATATATATATGTGTGTGTGTGTGCGCGTGTATATATATATATATGTATATAAAGAGCAATGTTGTAGTTATCAATTTACCAAACAAACAAATCTATTATTTGTGTGCAATAAAAACTTCATGGTTATATACAACTAATAAT